>CAVMGG010000564.1:0-45000 GCA_963680895.1 Fragum sueziense
GGTTATTCGGCCCCATTCCCAATGGCAAAAAGTATCTTTTTTTCCCAATTCTCTGGTGAAAATTCCCAATGAAGACCCAGAATGCCCATGTTAAGACCTCATCTTCATTTACAAATATTTTGAAGACAGTTTTAGAGTAGATTCTTAAACAAGAGTATGTACAAATGCATTTTACACCACTACAGTCTAATTTGCAGCTGAAACTGAGAGACAGTATGAATACAAACTTGTCTTAGTTTTTCCCAATTTAGGTTAAAACATCGCTATTTTTCCCAATTTCACTGGCCCCTGGCCCAAAACAAAAATTGGTAGCAAGACCCCTGGTCTTGCCTAGAGTTTTTGTATAATAATATTTATAGTGGTAAAATTACATTAATAATTAAAAGTACATTGTACTGTTAAAACCTTACCAGATACCAAATATTTGGTTTTCATTTTTGATACACAGGCCCGTAGGAACAGGGGCTAGGGGGGGGGGGGGGGGGGTGGGTCAAAAATGCCAAATTTTCTTAATTTTACACTGAAAATTTTGGGAAAGTCCAAATTAGCCCCCCCCCCCCCCCCCAATATTCTTAACAAGAGCTTTAGCCCCCCCCCCCCCCCCCCCCCCAATATGAAATTGCTTCCTACGGGCCTGATACATGTATATCACTCATGAGTTTTCATAGCCTTATTATAAAAGGTTAGACACTTAATTTGAACCAGAAAGCAGGGCCCCAAATAAATGAAGTCTTATCAGATAAGACTCGAATTAGTGCCCAAAACTCTATATCATTGTACTTTCTCAACAACAATTTTTGCTGCTTATTTTCAGACATGGCAAAGAACCAGAAATATCTGTCACTATTGGTAGTTAGTAATTTACTAATTTACCTGCATCAATGTCAGCATGTTGAATTCCCAAGCGTTGTTTCACATTTTCTGCAACCTGTAACATCTCTTTGCTCGATTTAAAGTGTTTGAATTCTAAATTAAAACTTTTGTTGTTTTCAACTGAATGAATGTACTTTTTGCATGACTCATGAAATCTTAGAATCTTATCATTTATTTCTGGTATCAAATTATCATGAGCCTCTTTCAGCACAATTTCCGTGAGTCCTTCATAAAATGCTGCAGCACTGTCTTTGCACCTTTCTTTACTTGAAGAGACAAACTTTGCTTTCTCAAAATGTCCTTCCAGCAAATTCTTGAGTCTTTTCCCATAACGTTGACCAAGCAAATAATGTTCTTCTTCCCCTTCATCAACCAGAAATTTTTCCGACTCCTCGGGATATCTATTTTCCCATTTTTTGAGGACTTCCAAAATATCCTGATTACTAACAGACAAAAGAAGCTTAAAATGCAATTTTGACATCTTCCTGATGTCTTTGATCCCTGGATAGCGAGCTCCATGTCTTAAAAAGACCTGTGCATTTACAGATGTGCACTGTCTTTCACCTAAAACTGTGGTCATCCAGGTATTTTCTTCAATTTTTTGTTCTGTATCATGTACCCATTTGTATGCTGTTTTCGTTGAGAAGATGTCTCTTCGGAATGCCCCATAGCAACAAAAATATGAGGAAAATAAAAGAATTACAACAAAATTCGTCTGCATGTCAAATTTTCTAAAAGTTGTTGTTGTTCGTCAATGTTGTTGTTGTTTTTAATTTCGACCGTACTATTAAGGAAGAGCGAGTTAAAATGGGCTTCGACTAAAAGGCTAGATGAGGCAAATTGTCGGTGTTACATATCATGATCAATAAAATTTTACATTTTAAACATAAATAGAATATTTTTTTAATTAAATAGACCCCCATTATCAAATATATATTGCTGAAAATTCTCGAGATAAATAATAAGGTGCTCGAAAAGTATTAGGCGGTGTTGAAATAATTGAATTGCTAGAACTTTTACTAACAGAGGAAGATATCCAAGCGTTGAAATCGTCATAATATTGCTGGCTTCAGTTCAATGACTACAGAGCTTCAGATTGTTTCAGAGACCTATGGGCCACAGGGCCCCTCAACCAGGATTTTGATGGGTCATTTTCCAAAACAGTGGGTCACAGGTAAACTGTCAAATGCGAACTTTAAAATCAAGGGATTGGATAAAGGCATATTTGAAAGGAAATTGGTGTTTATTTTCTTTAACAAGTGTTGTGACAAATGAAGAATAAGCCTGAAGCAAGCAATTTCTTTATTGTGTAAGACTTGTTACTCAGAAAGACATTTTTAGAAAATTTAATCAGGCTAAAATTGGTGTTTTTAATATCTTTCAATTTGTAAAGTCTGAAATGTCCCACAGTGAAAAGTCTCAATAGTGAAAAGACAGACACCCATATAGGCTAGATCAATTGTTTGGTTTGATAAAATATTTGACAAAACATTTCAAGTTCAATCACTTTGATGTTATGAATTGCAAGTTGCTTAAAAACGAATAAAGCCTAAAATAGGTTAGATGGTTGGATCAAAATCACCCAACTTCAGTTTGTTTGAGCTAAATATACCATGTTTTAACAATTAACTACACCGAAAGAGCGAGTAAATATCGAGTTCAGAAGCGTCTGCAAGCTAACCTTTACACATTAAATTATTTCGTCTTATTTGTATGATCTAGATTATTATGGACTAATAATCATCAAAACCTGAACAAATAACGATCGTAGGTTCGTCTACCATTCTCATCTCCTTCAGGATTACGCCTCGAGTGCTGTAAAAAGGCTTAATTCTAACATTTCAACCGGCGATTTTCCATTACTAGACTACCGGAAGTAAACAAATCGACCACATGGCCTGGTTACCGATATCAGATAAAACCGGGTACCATCTTTTATCTATCGATTTTCGGTTTAGTTTGGCCAACCGACTCGGGGGAATCCCAGGGAGAATGCACACGATTGGCTGTTCGCTTGTTTACTTTTACAAAACGGGATGATTAGCTGATAGAATTGGGTCATTATAATAATCTAAAAATAGAACAACTTGATCCTTGATGTGTCTAAGAAGACAGGTTTGTTATTAAATGAGGGACAGTTTATCAAAATCCGATTTTCTTTGTCTATAGCTTTATTTAAAATCGTGCGCCAGGTTGGCGCATCAGAGCTTAAAATCATGCGTCATCTTTTGAAAATTTGCGGGAATGGCGCGGGCGCACCGTCAATCTGAAGCTCTGTGACTACACCTTTACATTCTTTGAAGTTTAGCAAAGGTACATTCACGTTGATTGATAGCCATAGTAGCAATTAGGGCGTTGTATGTAAGTTTCACTGAGTGTTGGGAAATCCAAATGTAAGAGAGAAAAGGGGGGGGGGGGGTAAATGCTACAGTGATGCAAGTCTATTCAGTTATGGAGAAATGTAATTATTAATTATTAACAGAATTAAGGTCCGAAGATTAGCAATTTGTTTTTGCATGTTATTCTGTGTGGTAACTTAAACAGTGTTTCTTTCGACTGCTATGGTCCGTTTCTTCTTTAGTCAAAAGGTGCACAAAATTGACAGTGTTTTCCAATTTTTTTCTTTGTCTGGATTGTAGCA
Organism: Fragum sueziense; assembly: GCA_963680895.1. Lineage (NCBI taxonomy): Eukaryota > Metazoa > Mollusca > Bivalvia > Cardiida > Cardiidae > Fragum > Fragum sueziense. Next base: position 3,515 of record CAVMGG010000564.1, read on the forward strand.
AAAGATCTGTGGGACTTGAATTGTTGCACGTGCAATATCTAGAGCTCTTTTGGGATTTAGAGCTTTTTAAGCTTTTCTCTTTTTACACACCCAAATTCAATAATACCTGATAAATCATTATTGAAATACTTGAAATGATGCTTAAAAATTCACATATCAAATTTCAGTGAATTGTAATAATTTTTAAGAATGTTATAACCATTTTTAAAGTGGCCGGTTAGGACTTTTGGCCAGTATGTATAATGATGCTTTTTCACACCCAGTTAGATGAAGGCTTTGTGAAAAAAAAAGAATTGCTTCTGACAAGCATTGTCTTCATTTCCTACAATGTTTTCAACCTAGAAAGACCAAAACATGTAGAATTTCATTCAATTGACAGTGTCATCTGCAACATATTTGATTTTGGACCTGTCTAAAATTTTGCACAGTCTGGTAATGGGTTAAACCACAGGCGTAATAAAGAATAGTCTAGATGGTGCCAAGGCTCAAATTATGGACGCCTGTGGGTTAAACTACTGCCATACATCAAAATTTTAGACTGGTCAAAATTCAAATGTGATGCAGACAACATTAGCAAATGTGCATTTACATCTCCTGGTGTTTTGTGAAGAAAACGTTGTTTGTCTCAATCAATTTCTTCATTTTCCACAATGTTTTCCAAATCGTTTATCTTGTAGGGCATCAAAAGGAGTCACTGTTTGGAATGGGCTAAATATGTTTTCCTTTATTTGACCAGGTGTATCTAGATAAAAAGACAGACAGACAGACAGACAGAAGGATGTTTGTGTTGACCGAAATGAAAGATACAGTCCGTATTCCACCCTGGAGGTTTGATAAGGACATAAATGTGGCTGTAACTGAAGCTCTCAACAAAAAACTCGCTAATAAGGTGAGTTTTGAATGTGCCTTTTCTAAACAATTCCTAGTTATAATTAACTTATAATATCTCTAATAAGCCATTACCAGACAACAAACTTCTAAGAGTCTGATCCAAATTCAAAGATGCTGCAGATGGCAATTTCAAGGGAATTAGCTTTAAAATCATATGGTGTTTTGTGGTAGAAAACTTTGTGGAAAATGAAGAAATTGCTTGTGACAAGCAATTTCTTCATTTGCCACAATTTTTTCCTAAGCCTTCATATTATTGGGTGTCTAAAGGTGTCACTGTTTGGAAATGGGATAAACAAAGTACTGAGAGAAAAGAAGATGGGCTTCGTGGATCGGCTTGGAAAATATTGTACTCTGCATTTTCTGCTTTTGTCCATATATTTAGAATTTCTGTACTATATAGGAAAAACTCATCAATATGAAGACTACTTTGTCAGCTGTAGGAAGCCAGGAACAGCCTTCAAAATAATTAGAACATTCTAAAAGTTTGCTGTTAACCCTTTCCCACACAATAACCATTTTTACTCCCAAAAAGATTGTGGCTTTTGAAAGCATTGTGGAAAATGAAGAAATTGCTTGTGACAAGCAATTTCTTCATTTCCCACAATGCTTTCTACCCCAAAAGTAGTAAAATTTCAAAATTTCTTTACATTGAATTGTCATCTGCAACTTCTTACAATTCAGACAAGCTTTAAATTTTGTTGTTTGGTAATTAATGGGTAAAAAGGTTTGTAATCCTTTATTACAGGTTGTCCACAATCTGGGTTTATGTATATCACTGTGGGATATTCAGAAACTTGAAGACAGTTATATATTCCCTGGGGATGGGTCACATCATACCGTAGGTAAGGCTAATTTTAAGTAGATATAATGTGATGTAATATAAAGCGAGATCCACTGATCCCTAAGGAAGATATCTTACGAGCTATGACGGACAAGCAGTGCTGGAAAGGTGTAATGAGTTCAATATCAACTGGGGCCCAAGATGATGATGAATGTAGAAAATATCTGTGGCAGTAAAGATTTGCCTTTCTTTACACATAGACTTATTAGCAACAATAAACACTTTCCCTAACAGCACAAAGTTGTACAATCCATTTCTTCTGTAGATGACAAAGTGGACTTTGATAAAAACGTAAAATTTATGAACAAAAGAGATGTATAACAGGAAATATTGAGACAAAAGAAGAAAATGTTGAAAATGAACATTTTTTTCTTTTACCTCAATATTTCCCCAAGTCTTCATATTAGGAATGTCCTAACCAAGTTTTGCTTGGGAAAGGGTTAACCCTTTCCCAAACAAGACCTGGTTTTGACGTCTCTAATAGATCATGCTTGTGAAAACATTGAAACAAAAGAAGAAACTGCTGATAACCAGCAGTTTCTCCTTTTGTCTCAATATTTTCTTGGCTATATCACACACAATTCCAATCTTTATTAACCCTTTCCCAAACGGTCAAATTTAAGGGTGACCCACTTCAAAAACTGCCACAAATGACAAAATGGATATTATTTAAGATAGAATTTGTGTAAAATATGACTAAGAAAATATTGAGACAAAAGGAGAAACTGCTGGTTATCAGCAGTTTCTTCTTTTGTCTCAATATTTTCCCAAGCCTTTTCAATTAGGGATGTCAAAACAAGGTCTTGTTTGGGAAAGGGTTAAGATCCATTTTGTTGTCTGTAGCAGCTTTTGAATTTGACAACCCTAAAATTTTGTCGTCAGGGAAAGGGTTAAGGTTAATAACCTCTTGGTTGAGGCGATCATAGAATAAACTAAATATTTGTCATGCAGAATATGGTCCCATATAGAAACTTTTCTTCAAGGACCTTAAAACTTGCTATTGTTGCTTTGTAAGAAAATGGTCTTAGAAATGTACTTTGTTGATATGATAATTTCAAAAATTAAGATTATGCTTGTATCCAGGCAATTAGTTTTCCCTACTATTTTCTTCACTGCTTGTAAGATTTCATAGACTTGTGTTGTGATATCTGAACCGCTTTTGACCCATTACCAGACGACAAATTTCTAGACTGGTCCAAATTCAAAGATGAAGCAGACGACAATTTGAAACAGATGAAATTTTGCATATTTTAGTCTTTTGGTACAGAAAACATTGTGGGAAATGAAGAAATTGCTTGTGACAAGCAATATCTTCATTTTCCACAATGTTTTCCAAAAGACATTATCTTTAAGGGGAGTCAAAAAGAGTCACTGTGTGGGAATGGGTTAATCTGATTCTTTATGCATACCTAATATCTTTATCCAATTTCTTTTCAGTACATTTCAGATATGTAGTATTCAGACCATTTGTAGATGAAATTTTACTTGGAAAAATAAAGTCATGCAGCAAGGAGGGTGTATATGGTAATTGCTTGATTCTTTTTCACTTTATTCTTATCCTAATATCATTAAATTTTGCAGGTATAAATTTAACCTGTTCCTACACATTGATGCTTTTTGACACTTTTAAGATAAAGGCTTTTGAAAACATTGAGGAATATGAATAAATTGCTTGTGACTGGCAATTTCTTCATTTTCCACCATGTTTTACCACCCAAAAGACAAAATAAAGATTCATTTGCTTGAAATTGTGTTTTGCAACATGTTCGAATCTGGACCAGTCTTGAATTTTGCCGTCTGATAATGGGTTAACCCTTTCCCAAACAAGACCTGGTTTTGATGTCCCTAAGAGAATAGGCTTGGGAAAACATTGAAACAAAAGAAGAAACTGCTGATAACCAGCAGTTTCTCCTTTTTGTCTCAATATTTTCTGTGCCATATTTTACACAAATTCTATCTTTAGTAGCTTCCATTTTGTCATTTGTGACCGTTTTTGAAGTGGATCACCCTAACATTTTGTTGTTTGGGAAAGGGTTAAGGCTGGTGCAGAAGACAGAGCAATTTGATAGCTTTGTAATGTTCAAAGTTAAAGAATTTGTATTAGGTAGATGGTTTTTCAGAATAATCACATTCCATTTTGTGTGTATGCTGTCTTAAATTGTTTACTGTGGTATAATATTATAGATAATTATATAGGATTACTTGTAAAATTTGTTTTCATACATATTCATTTCTTTTTCTAATTTATTTTATTCCAGTGACAATGGGTTTCTTTGATGATATAATGATACCTTCAGATGCTCTACAACATCCAACCAGATTGTATCCTTTACACATTAAATCTGACTTGGAAAATAATGAAATTGATTGGACTTAAAGAAAACCCCTACATATTCAGCATAAGAATAACATGCTTTCTTGTCTGCAATGGCTCTAACCCTTTCCCAAACAAGACCTGGTTTGGACGTCCCTTATTGATCAGGTTTGGGAAAAGATTGAGGCAAAAGAAGAAAGTGCTGATAATCAGCACTTTCTCCTTTTACCTCAATATTTTCTTAACTATTCTGTACACAATACCTTTCATTGGCAACATTCATTTTGTCTTTTGCAGAAGCTTTTAAATTGGACTACCCAAAATTAGGTCGTTTGGGAAAGGGTAATTACAGCCATTGCAGACAAGAAAGCATGTTATTCTTATGCTGAATGTGTGTTGTTTTCTTTATCATACAAAACTTGATGGGAAAGTATTTTTCTCTTATGTCCAAGTTCTACTCAACTTTTCTTTTTAGTGATCTCAATATGTATTTGATTGGTCAATCAGACTTGGTCAAGTTGATCTGATCAGCACAAGAGTATTGCAAGTGCATAAAATTGTAAACATTTAACCCTTTACTAAACGGCAAATTTTTGACATGTCCAATTAGAAAGGAATTGCAAACAACAGAATTCATGTTGATAAATATAGGATGTTTGAAAAATGGAAGCTCCAAAAATATTGAGGCAAAAGGAGAAATTGCTGATTATCAGCAATTTCTTCTTTTGTGTCAATGTTTTCCCAAACTTTCTCTATCGTTGGCCTTAAAACAAGGTCTTGTTTGGGAAAGGGTTAAGAACTTAAGAATGGTTTTGTGCAGACACATTGAAATGTGATTTTGTCAGTTTGCAATACCGATATCCTGCTTTGTGTAAACACATGTAATCTTTAACCTATGACCCAGTGATGAGAATGAGCAGCTATGGGCGTGGGAATATGAACTAGAAGATGGTAAACATGACTTGTATATGGACATTGGGGAAGATATTAGGTCAGTCTTAACCCTTTCCCACACTATGTCAAATCTTAATTTCCTACTTTGTGTAAACACATGTAATCTTTAACCTATGACCCAGTGATGAGAATGAGCAGCTGTGGGCGTGGGAATATGAACTGGAAGATGGCAAACATGACTTGTATATGGACATTGGAGAAGATATCAGGTCAGTGTCTAAATCCTTACCTAATGACAAAACTTTGGCACTGTGAAATGCAAAGGTGTAAGCTGTTGACACTGTGAAATGCAAAGGTGTAAGCTGAGGCATTGAAACCTACTGAAAATGAAGAAAATGTTGATTGTTTTGTAAAATATTAGGCCAAAATTAATAGAGAAAACAAATGACCAGATCATATTGTCAGAGTTGTAGATGACGGGTACAAAATATATTAAATATATTTTGTACCCGTCATCTACAACTCTAATTTTGATGTTGAGAAAAAAAAACTGCTATAAATTTTATAGCAGTTTTTTTCTCAACATCGAAATCATGTCAATATTTCTATTGAAAGCAGTGATTCATCAATTAATTGAGTGAATTTGTTAGCCATGTCAACTCCAAAGGAAACCACATAATTAGTTCCATAATTTGGAGAGAAAATGAAAATTAGGTTCAGAAAAAGGCAGTTTAACCCTTTCCCAAATGGCAAAATTTTAGGGTGGTCCACTTCAAAAACCGCAACAAATGACAAAATGGATGTTATTCAAGATAGGATTTGTGTAAAATATGGCATAGAAAATATTGAGACAAAAGGAGAAACTGCTGGTTATCAGCAGTTTCTTCTTTTGTCTCAATGTTTTCCCAAGCCATTTCTAATAGGGACGTCAAAACCAGGTCTTGTTTGAGAAAGGGTTAACTGATATTCTGTATCTTCGTCTTCTCTACATCGACAGAATGGTCATTTTACTGTTATCATACCCCGAAATCTTCATTTGTTCTTGTTTGACATGAATATAATTATCATTGTGGAAGATTCTTGAAAACAAGTGACTAAATAAGTCATATGATTGATCTATCAATACTGACCATAACAAGTGATTAATTCCATCTATATTTCAGATTTCGAGTTGTAGACGAGATATTTGTAGACACTAGCCCTACAGGACCAGACCACAATAATCAAGATAAACCTCCAGATATCACTGAACCAGAGACCAAAAAATCTCCATACTCAATTACAGTAAGTTCTAGTGATACTTTCCCAATTAGTAAATATTGAACCACTTTGAGTTAAAATAAGAAATGTGAATGATGCAGCATAGTAAACATTTGGTAAAAATAAGAAAATGGTGGTTATCAGCATCTTCTTTTTTATAATGATTTCTCAATTTAGAACATCAGCATCAGTTCTGGTTTTAAATAGAATTGTAGTACTGAACAGGAAATATTCTTGTTGAAGTGACAGGTAGTATAGAATAAGATCAGCCTGCTTAGATTTGTATGCCAGTATTTTTTCCATTTCCTGTATGTGTGTATCCTATGTTAAACCAGTTCTTTGCAGATCAGAATGATAGTAATCTTTTACAGTCGCCTTTGAACCAGCTTTAACTCATTTTATTTTGGAGTGTGTTAATATATTTTTATTGTAAAACTTTCAGGCTTCTATTAGTGAACCAGGCCTTGGGCTTTTATCATGGTGGAACTCCTGATGAAAACAAAATGACTTGTTTGTATGGAAGAGGTACCAGGCAGCTACATCTTCAGCATCACCAGAATGTGTTCATTTCTCTATAGAAGTCACAGATCACTGATTATCCTATTTGACAACGGCAAAATTTTAAAGTGGTTCAAATTAAAAAATGTTGTAGATGATAATTTCATGTGAAGGAAATAAATTTCATGTGAATGAAATTAAAATTCTTTGATCTTAAAATTCTTTGATCTGCTGGGGTAGAAAACATTGTTGGAAATGAAGAAATTGCTTGTCAAAAGCAATTTTTTCCAAAACTTTAATCTTTTAAGGAGTCAAAAAGATCCAATGTGTGCTAACAGGTTGTAAAGATGCTGGTAACCATTCAAATGAATCTTTAGCTGAAATAGTTTTACCTAGATTTCCACATGACATTTTCTTTGCGCTCCAAAGGATGTAGGCTTTGGAAACATTGTGGAAAATGAAAAAGTGCTTGTGACAAGCAATTTCTGTGCTTTTGACACACAGTTTTTTCAATACCCACAATATTTTCTACCCCAAATGACCAAAAATATTACATTTCCTTCACTTGAAATTGTCATCTGCAACATCTTTCAATTTGGACTAGTCTAAAATTCAGTTGTTTGGTAATGGATCAAAACCTCCAATAGTAATCATTGACATGTAACACACCAGCATATATATGAGATATATCGTTGGTGTAAATGCAAAACCTCGTATGTTGATTCTCGCGATTTCCAAAGTACAAACTTGTGTGCCCACTTTAGACAATTCACGCAGGTTTTGAGATATTTTTACTGATCAGTGTTAATGACACCTTATTTGTGAACAATATATCAAAATTTCAAGTTAAACATTTCAGTTTGTTAAAAGTTAGAACACTTTTTCCCCTCCCCTTTAAAATTTCCAAAAACGAGATACAAGGTTTTGCATTTACAACGACGATATATAGTTGCTGTTTGGTTTGTTAAAAACACAGTTGTTGATCAAGGTTAAATATCAAGGTCACATCATCAATAAATTCCAAAAATCTAGAACAGTATCCACAAATATCCTTTAAAGCAGTGCACCCCTTATGAAAGGACCTCTATGGATAAGGCGAGAAATCTCCCTAAAAGGCTCATCTCGATGTGACAATTTTCTAAACTGACACATTGAGAAACAAAATTAAGCTTTATGGTTAGGTTGATAAATAAATTAAATGAATACAGTTTTTATGTCATTTAAAATCTTCTATAGGTGCAGATAACTCTTGTTTTTTGTACCCACCTACGAGGGCTGTTCAAAAAGTTCGTAGACTTTATGCATAACATCTATATAATTGCACAAAATGCTAAAATTCAACTTATTCTGAGCAATTCAGTTATCTGAGAAGAGGCTGTGAAAATTTCAACACTCTATCTTAAACGGTTTATGTTTCATTGACCTTTTAAAACACCCCCTGACGCCAAAGCGGGGCAGGGGTGCAATGACGTGGACGTCACGTCAAATATTTCACGATACAAGCAAAGTTTCTAGCTCTCAAACACTGTACAACATTCACTGTTGTTGAATACGCATCCTTTTATCTAATACTATGCATGTTGTCTTGAATATTTAGAGATAACATAATCATTTTCATTATTATTTTTTCGAGAATATAGATGATATTTTTACTAGTGCTATAAACGTAATTGACGCTTATATGCATTCAGTTTTTCTTTGAATCTTACACATGACTAAGCTTATCATAGCCCCTTTCTCTTTCTACCAAAAACCCAAAATGTAACTAAATCAGTGAAAAGTTAATGTATACACATATTACATTTTGAAAAGTAATATCACTATCATTTTTGACGTAATATTTGTATTTTTAGGACAAAATGTAGCAAAGCTTACATTTTGGTGTCCCCAAAGCGACGTCGCGACGTTAACATTTGTTTACCAAGCAGCTCAATTGTAATGTCGTTTATTTGAATACTTATTTTTAGAATTATGCAATAACTTGTCATTCTGTTGTTTAAATGTGGTGCATCAAAATCCTATTTTTTTCTGATGCTTAAAGTATTGAAATGACATTTAACAGAGTAAAATGTAGACGACAAGACGTACATTTCACCCTCTGCCCCGGGCTCTGAAAACTGTGTTTCTATAGCAACGCCATATTGGAATTCTGGTTACGCAAAATCTACGAAGTTTGGTTATTCAGACTGGGAAAGGTTTTTTCTACCCCATCATGAAGTTTTATCGATGTATGTTGGAAAACATGGGAGCTATAACAAAAGTCTACGAATTTTTTGAACAGCCCTCGTAAATGGTTTCATTTTTCTTACACTACCAGTATTCATTGAAGTAAAATGAAGTTTCTTTTTGTATTATTTGCAATTTGTTTTCTATATTTACAAGGATACATGGTGTTGACATCATATGGCAGCTTTGGTTTTGTCCGTATTGCGCATGCTCATAATTTAAACAACTTTAAAAGTGCACTTTCCCGCCAAAAACCGAGGAATAGCTACCTTCCCTTGGCTGGCGAACATCGTTCCCCCCTTGACCCAGATTTCCTGGGTCACTGGGTGGAACATACTTTTATACTAAAAATAGTACTCATATACAAATTGCCATATTTTTGGCGGGAAAATTTCGCCTTTAAACTCGTTTCAATGATGCGCATGTGCATTAAGAACAAAACGAAAACTGGTCTATGATTTCAACACCAATTGTCCTTACATTTACAGAAAAATTCTTGTTGATAAAATAATAGAAAACTTAATTATGGTTGAATGAATACCGGTGGGGTAGGAAAATGTAATTTTAGGGGTAGGGATGGAAACCAAGAGTTGTCTGTACATGTCGAATCGTTTTGATTATACAAAATTGTTTTTCATATGATTTAGGTATACATCTAACAATACAGCTCGAAATAATTATCAATTTGCATGTTTTGAAAATTGACTTTTCCATTTGAGCCTTTTAGGGAGATTTCTCGCCTTATCCATAGAGGTCCTTTAAAAGATGTCCCTAATAGAAATAGCTTGGGAAAACATTGAGACAAAAGAAGAAATTGCTGATAACCTGCATTTTCTCCTTTTGCCCCAATATTTTCTGTGCGATGTTATTCACAAATCCCAACTTAATCAACATCTATTTTGTCATCTGCAGCAGCTTTCAAATGGGAGAAGTGTTACTTTTTGCTGTTTGGGAAAGGTTAAAGAAAAGAAAGATGCTGTTGTAGGGGCATTGGTGTTCCATAAACACCTTTTTTGACATTCTTTTGTTATTTATCCCCATGATTTTGAGTTGTTGTTATTGTCCAAATTTGTATTTGATAATAAATTCATGTGAATTTACAATTTTGTTGAATAAAAATGTAGATGTAGCCATCTAAGAAATGTTATTTTGATTTTGTCTGATGGCCTAGCATCAAAACATTTCATGTAGTTTTCGAGTAGTCGAAACAACAGATAATAAGGGTAATTAAGGCATTCTCAATTTGTTATTTCAAATCCAAACCTTGTGTTGTGGGTACTCATTTGAATTTTCTTGATGAGACTATTCCACTGAGTACCCACAACATAAGATTTGATTAATATTCAATGAAATATTGTATTTTTAAAAGCCATCTCCCTCTGTTATCTGTAGCCCTATGAAGTCGCCCTAAACAAATTCATGGCGGGGAATCATGTGATACAGCAAAAACAATATGAGAAAATCGTCAATAAAACTTTTAATACATGACCAATTTGAAAATGATTTGAAGCAGAGTAGGGTGAAAAAACACCAGGGATTAGCTGGATGTGATCGCTGTTATAACCCTTTCCTAAATGACACAATTTTAGGGATTTCACATTTAAAAGCTGCTTCTGACTACAAATTGGGAGTAAATGACAGGATTTTTGTTAAATAAAGCACAGAAAATATTGAGGCAAAAGGAGAAAATGCTGATTATCAGCATTTTCTTCTTTTGCCTCAATGTTTTCCTAAGACTTTTCTATCAGGGACGTCAAAACCAGGCCCCGGTTTCTCGAAAAAACTTAAGTACTTTCTCATGCTCAAATCTGAGCACCATGCTCAAATCGCACGAGATGCACATGAACTTCAATTGAATACCCTTCAACGTTGGAGAGTATCCCTTTGAAGTTGAGCATGTTCTCATGAGAATATACTTAAGTTTTTTCGAGAAACTGGGGCCGGGTCTTGTTTTGGAAAGGGTATACAACAGCTCATAAAAAAGTTATTTACAAATATGTATAATTTTGTTAGCTTGTCAATAACTTTTTTGTGCATGGAACAGTATTTGATTATGCTAGCAAAATTATTTTAGATCTGGAGAAAGTCCCTTGTGGCATTTGATACCAACATTGATCCAGATCAGCCTGCATGTACACACAGTCTTATCAAGGTCCATGTTCTCCAATAGCTTCTACATGAACAGTAGCAGTAAACAATAACATAGAGACTACACTTAGGCACATGTGGATCTGGAAACGATGTACGCTGTTTAGGGAGACAAGATTTTTATGTCCAGGGAGCTAATGTTACAGCTCTAGTGCTGTTGGCCTTGTCTTCATCAGCATCAGTTAAATCAGACAAAAACCTTAACCTGGTCTGTATCTTACAAACTAGATCTATATAACAGATAGAGCCTTGACATTTTCATGTATGGATACCTTCTACCAAGACCTTTCTTTGGAAACCATGACATTTGACCCTCCATGACTTTGACCTTCTTTATAAAAACACCTTTATTCTGGCCTACACCTTTGTGTGGTCTTTCTTGGTAGAAAACGTGGTAAATGCTTGTCACAAGGTATTTCTTTATTACTACAATGTTTTCCAAAGCATCTATAAAAAAAGCATCATTATATTGGAAAGGTTTGGATTCATTTCCTGTGAAATTAATCAAATGATATTAATAGGGAAAAGTCTTTGTACTCCTATTATGAATTTCCTCTCAGGTTATTATACCCCCCACCTACGAAGTAGAGGGGGGTATATTGGTTTCACCATGTCTGTCTGTCTGTCTGTCTGTCCGTCCGTCCGTCCGTCCGTCCATCCGTCCGTCCGTCCGTCCGTAGACTTTTTCGTTTCCGTGCTCTAAGTCATGAACCGGTTGACCTAGGATCATGAAACTTTACACAGTTGTTGCTTATGACCCAAGGAGGTGCCCTATTGTTTTTGGGTCACGAAGGTCAAAGGTCAAGGTCACAATCGGACTTTGTTTAAAATCCGTTTCCGTGCTCTAAGTCATGAACCGGTTGACCTAGGATCATGGAACTTTACACAGATGTTGCCCATGACCCAAGGAGGTGCCCTATTGTTTTTGGGTCACGAAGGTCAAAGGTCAAGGTCACAATCGGACTTTGTTTAAAATCCGTTTCTGTGCTCTAAGTCATGAACCGGTTGACCTAGGATCATGAAACTTTACACAGTTGTTGCCCATGACCCAAGGAGGTGCCCTATTGTTTTTGGGTCACCAAGGTCAAAGGTCAAGGTCACAATCGGACTTTGTTTAAAATCCGTTTCCGTGCTCTAAGTCATGAACCGGTTGACCTAGGATCATGAAACTTTACACAGTTGTTGCCCATGACCCAAGGAGGTGCCCTATTGTTTTTGGGTCACGAAGGTCAAAGGTCAAGGTCACAATCGGACTTTGTTTAAAATCTGTTTCCGTGCTCTAAGTCATGAACCGGTTGACCTAGGATCATGAAACTTTACACAGTTGTTTCCCATGACCCAAGGAGGTGCCTTATTGTTTTTGGGTCACAATGGTCAAAGTTCAAGGTCACAATTGGACTTTGTTTAAAATCTGTTTCCATGCTCCAACTAAAGAACCTTTTGACCTATAGCACTTTTTTCAGTGACAAGGCGCTAGTGGGGGGTATTTGTCCGCTTTGCGACAGTTCTAGTTAAAAACTTGCACATTTTAACTTTTTTCTTTTTCTGCTTCCTATGCTATGAGACTTATAAATAGGGATAAATTTTTATCAGGTAAATAGTGACATATTTGGACAAACAAAAAGTATTTCATGGGTGTTGTTTTAAAATCTAGTAACTACGGCTTGATTCAAGCCGTAGTTACGCTATTTTATAGCAACGCCGACGGTTTATAAAAACATAACGCCAAACCCGGTCTATTTTTAGCACAAATTTCATTGCTATTGACATAATCTCCCACCCCTTCACATCCAGAGTGAGACTCCTTGAACAATTACATCATCATTGACCCTTTCTATACTACTTAACTCCCATTTTTGGATATTCTGGCAGGTTGACCCTTTTGCCAAATTGTGAAATTATTGTAATGTAAGACTGTTCTATTTTACCAAACCTCTGCACTGCTATGAAAGAGCAAATATTTTTAGACTTCTACAATTTAGAAGCAGTTTGATTCGATAAAATGGAAGTTGACAAGATATGAATTGATAGCTATATTGCTAAGGATAGCCTATATTGAGACATATGGAGAAAAGGCTGGTTACCAGCATTTTAGTCTTGTGTCTTAATGTTTTCTCAATTTTTTTTCTATGTGAGACATCAAAAACATGTTTTGTTTGAGAAAAGTTTGAGGCGTTACAAAATTAATTTTATTTACTTTTCAATTTGATTGCCAGGGCTCCCAGACTACTGAGTACTTTGGATTCAGAGTACTTTGATCTAATGATCTTGGTCTTTAGACGATCACTATTAATCATAGTCACGAGACGCTCATTGGAAGATGAACGATGTAAACACGAGAAAGTACTGTGCAACAAATGTCAACTTATCATTCTGTTAACCCATGACAGTGTAGAGATAACTCACAAAGTTGTCGATTTTATGTTTATTTCCACTTTTCTATAAAGATCCACAGATTTCGGTGATCGGAATCGATATTCGACAAGTCCTCTAGGCTCTAAAACAGAGTCAGCCAGTGCCACACGTTTTGTAGAGAAGGATGGCAGCAACAGGTATCAACAAATAAACCATATCCTGAACAACAATTTTAAGACCAACAATATTTCAAATGTTCTGCAGAGGACATACTCATTTTTATGAAAACAAAGTATATTTATCATAAAACTGAGGGTGGTGTGGTGTTCGTAATCGAGAGGTAGAGCGTCTGCCTAGCGACTAAGAGGTTCCAAGTTCAATCCCCGGTAGCGGAGGTTGTTCCAAGCTTCTTATTGGCCCACACATTCGGCGCGAGTACTGGTCAGTGTATTTCCAGGATGCTGAATCCGGAGGGATAAAGATAAGTTGAAAAAACTTGTTTCCCAGTCGATGTAAAATAAATACGTTCAGAGGAACGTCTAAAGAAAATAACACTGAGGAAAAAAGGAGAAAAGAGTAGAAAACAGATAACCTTGCCACCTGGATTGTCATTGATTGTAGGGTCAATATGGTAGATTAATCAGTTGATCGAAATTAAGAGTATGCAGTCTGATGTAGTAATTCAGATTGGATCAGCCCTTTATTCTGTGACCAATAAAATATGAGAGATATTTGAGAGAAAAGTCACTCCACTGATCAGCTGGACGAAAATAATGTCGGCCAGACAATATGATTGATCATTTGAAATTCTTACTAAGCATTTCAAAAGATGTCATACTGTCATTGTGCAGGAATGAGTTAAAGTTGTAAATGCAGTGTTATTATGATTTCAGACCACTTGACGACTGTAAAGCATGTTATCCTTGTGTTGTCTGGGAAAGGGGGTGTGGGCAAGAGTACTGTATCATCTCAGATCGCGTTAGGCCTCGTCCATGCAGGCAAAAAGGTGAGTTTGACCAGAGCGGTGCAAATTTGCACAAAAGTAGTTGTATCATCACATACAGCTCTAGGTTTGGTTCATGCAGGCAAAATACATGAACATGATTATGATTCGGAGTTAGGCACATTAAATTTTGATCAGTTTGAATTTAACCCTTTCCCAAACGACAATATTTTAGGGTGATCCAACTTGAAATTTGCTGCAGACGACAAAATGAATGTTGATAAAGGTAAGATTTGTTTATGACACAGCTCAGAAAATGTTGAGACAAAAGGTTTCAATGTTTTCCCAAGTCTTTCCTACTAGGGACGTCAAAACCAGGTCTTGTTTGGGAAACGGTTAAATGACATTTTGTTCATTTTTTTGTGCTCATCAAGTGTGTTCATAATTGTAATATATCCTTTTCCTACTGTATTTCAATGGCTGTTTACTTCAAAATTATTTTGTTTGAATTTTTTTTATCTTCATGTAAGAGGATGGGACCAGTGCCCTGTATTACTAAACATCTTACAACCAAGTTTTTGTGTAAACTGTGTAACAAGACATCTGATTGCACGAGAAATCCGACTGAGCCAATCAGGGCTGTTGTTACAAGTAATTATGCAAAAATCAAACGTATGATCGTTAGTAATACGGGGCCCAGATTATCACATGGACTTCAGCAGAAATACGACTTGACCAATGTCTACATAACGAGTGTCAAATGTATTTTAGAATTCATATATGCTAGCCTACTTTGAATATTGTATGTACCATAAATTGACAGGTTGGCCTGCTGGATGTTGACCTATGTGGTCCGAGTGTGCCTCGTATGTTTGGTGTAGAAAATCAGGATGTACACCAGTGTCCAGAGGGGTAAATATCAGAACTGATTAACACATTACCAAGCAACATGATTTTAAGCCTATACATATTGAAAAAAATTTGCATAAGACATTTTCAGTGTGAAGAAATTTTGAAATTTTATGTTTTGGGTAGAAAACTTGGGAAATGAAGAAATTGCTTGTCATAAGCAATTTCTTTATTTTCTACAACATTTTTTCAAAGCCTTTACTTTTTGGGTTTCAAAAAGCATCGAACTGTTGGAAAGGGGTACTGTTTTTGACATTGTCTTAGAGTCATATAAATTGAAAGCTAGCACAGAGGACACGATCATTGCTAAGTTGAGTAGAAAATAATCCAAATATGTAAATGATAAAATTGAAACCTTGAATGAACAGCATTTTCTTTTCTTTTTTGACATGCAAGATTTTCTCTAAAGCAGCCATTTCCTTTTTTCTGAGGATGTTTTACCTAGGAGGCTGTATGCTTGCATAATGCTTGTTTTCCTTCTTTAGGTGGTTACCAGTGTTCGTAGATAAAGAACAACGACTAGGGATAATGTCTATAGGGTTCCTAATTGGTAATAAAGATGATGCTGTGGTGTGGAGGGGTCCAAAGAAAAATGGTAATTCATGACTTACCATATTTCTACGATATACATGTATAATTATAATTTAAAATCTGCAATGAGATACTCTTTAGGATAAGGTTTTCTAAACATGTTTAGAAACAATTCTTTAGATCATTAGATAACATTATTATAGATTTATTCACATTTTATCATATTTGAAATACCAGCTTCAGGCAATATCTATTATAAAGTAAAGTTGATGGTAAAACGTTTCAACTATGATAGTTTTTGTCGGAGTGACAATACAAGCTACAAAAACTAGAATACGAGGGTTGTCCCAATAAATCGTAGACAACGTCGATAAAACAGAAATCACTCGATATATATTTCTATTTTTTCTATAGATTATAGCCGCATATATTGACGGCAGTTTGACAAAAAAAATCAAGTTGACTTCTTATTGTTTACAAAATATATACTAAATTTAGCAAAGGCATGTACAGACCCGCGGCGCACGTCACAACGTCATATAATAATAACGTTACTTTTTCGTCGGGAAATGAACCCAGAAATGTCCAGGATAATTCCATCCGAACCGCGTTTCCTTGTGTTATGATTAATCTTTGTACACATCTCGCAGGTACTTTTGATGCTAAAAGATGTTTTTTAAATACATGTACATGGAACCTTTATTATCTCAAAGTCCGTTTTATTCGCCACCCACTTAACCATTTACTGTTTTCCCTAATCAGTTACCTCTTTTCTTTAACGCCTGGTTTTCTACATGAATTTAGCATTCTCCGAGAAGCAATATAAAAATGTCTCTTTGAGACTCTTTTTTTTAAAGAAAAAATCCGTTCATGTATCCGGGACACATTGCCATGTATTTTGATTTCTTTCGTCTTCATGAAAGAGTCCTATGTCTCATTTCGCTATCCACAACAAAAACGTGTAATTTTACGGTGCGCCGCAATTTTCTCAAACGTCGTCTTTTTACGTCAGCGCAACTGTTATTTGTTTTCACTTAAAATCCCTTTGTTGGAAAACAAATAACGTCAATGTTTTGAAATTTTGCTCAACTGCAAAACAGTATTTGCTTAAGACGGCCGCGTAAACGGTTTTGACTGGAAATACTAACCAATGTGTTAAATCACGCTAGTAACTCAGGAACGATGAGCGGGAAAGACGTTATTATTTACGTGCGCCGCATGGCCGTTATACACTTAAAGTAAGTGGTTATTACAGGATATAAAGGAATGACATTTACAGAAAAGGGATGAATATAAATTCAAAAATGGACAAATAATATTCTCACAAAATATAAACAATGTGCGACGTTAAAAAGATAAGTTATTAAAGGTGTCTACGATTTATTGGGACAACCCTCGTACATTGAGACAAACAAAGAATTTTCTGGTTATCAGTATTTTTAGCTCACCCGAGGACAAAGTGCTCAAGGTGAGCTATTGTGATCACTTTTTGTTTGTCGTCCTTCAGTCTGTCTGTGAACTATTTGGTGTTAACACTCCAGCATCTGCAAAAATTAGCCAATCTTGACCAAACTTTGTCAAAATGAGGTATGGTCATAAATTCTCGGATG
Organism: Fragum sueziense; assembly: GCA_963680895.1. Taxonomy (NCBI): domain Eukaryota; kingdom Metazoa; phylum Mollusca; class Bivalvia; order Cardiida; family Cardiidae; genus Fragum; species Fragum sueziense. The sequence continues at coordinate 20,935 of CAVMGG010000564.1, forward strand.
AATTTGGTTCTGGGCTTGATCAAACTAGAAGATGTGGAGTTATAGGCAATCAAAAGTGGCTAGTTTTGATTTTGTTTACACTCTAGCATCTACAATTATTAACCAATTATAACAAAACTTGGACACAATATTGGTCACCTTAAGATCTAGGGTAAGTTTGATTTTTGGTCTGAGCAAGAAAGTCGAGAGTAATATGCCCTTGTCTTCATTTACCTTGACATTTTCCCAAGCTTCCTCTATAAAACCTTGGCTTGTTTCGGAGAGGGTTAAGAAAATTTGATGACATAATGTTTACACTTATCTCTACCTTCAGCTATGATAAAACAGTTTTTGAGTGACGTTGTGTGGCGTGACGTTGACTACCTCGTAATAGACACACCTCCAGGCACGTCAGATGAACATATCACTGTGATAGAGAGTTTGAAGTCATACAGTCCAGATGGTGCTATATTAGTCACAACACCTCAGGTATCATTTGTCTAGTTTGTCTGGTTTGTCAGTTGAATTCAGCTGGCTAGCAATTGGCAGGAATAATTCAATTTTACGAGAGAAAATATCTCATTCATTTGGCCAAAACTTATGGACCAAAATTTATGAGAAACAATGAACATTTAGCGAAAACTTTAAACAAATCTTTTGCTTAACCACATTTTGCTTCGTGACTTTTCTCTCATTAAGCCAATTCGAAAGAAATTTGTGACTTGAAAATGAGAGAATCTCCCCAAATTCTGCCCCCAAATAATCCCTGGATTGGTAAATTTCTATTAGATCTACAGCTATGATCTGCTTTCCATTGAACAACATATTATTTATCCCTTTACCAAACAACAAATGCATGCAGTGTTTCGATTTCATAGTTGATCAAAGTTAATGTTTGCAATTGTGGTAAATGTATATCATAGCATGGAAAACATTATGAGAGAATCGTGGTTATCTTTCTTAAAGGGACATTTCATTCCGATTTCAATTTTTTAAGTCGCTGAGCGCTCGCGCTGCGACTTATTGGTGCCGTACGAGTTTTCTGGACAGGTCAAATAAGGTCAAAGACGGACCTCTTAACTTCTTCTGTATTTCTGTTTTGAGACAAAGTAGATCTCTGATTTCTTGTCCACACTTTGATTTAATATTGAAATTCGACTTTCTACAATTTCTAAACTGACATGCCAAATAATCATTGTTGAACGAGGAAATTGTACGTTTTATGTAGAACTACTTTTTTGGCGGAGAAAATTTATCGCGCGCAATAATTCCGTTTTCTGAGGTATATTGGTCTAAGGGAAATAACCAGGTTTAAATTAGACAGTTTTCATGAAAGAGTTACTTCCCTTAGATAGTCAATATTCAATACTATATATCTTCGGCTATAAGTCAAGGAAAAAAACTATTCAGAATGTGGGGGAAATAGACATCGACTTTATGACTCGGCGACAATAAACATACGCACTGGTGGTGAACTCGGACAAAGCGAGGAACATTTTTCATGAACACAAGGTACAGATACTTCATGTTTAAATGCGCGTTTAAAAACCAGTTTTACTAGTTTGAGCATGTACACAACGATTTGCACGTGTTTATCCGCCCAAAACAATATGGACGAATCGGAGAGACACTTAGAGGCTATTGTCAGTTTTGTTATTTTATTTCTCTGACTGATTCTGAAGTTGGTATTACAATTCTTGGAGTAGAAGTTTTTTTCCGATGTGAAAATCGTAGTTAACGTTTTTTGAAGGGGACTTGTACGGTTTATTTATGATACCGTGAACATTTTCAATGGCTGTTCGAATTGCAATGACTTTTGTCCTAACAATAGAATGGGGTTTCGGTTAAATATGGATAAATCGTAGGTGTTGTTATAAAACCCCGTAACTGCAGCTTCAATAAAGTTGAGTTTGTGACGTTTTAGATTTACGCCGACGAAGCACTAGTGTTTGTCCGAAAAAACGTCACTAGGTCTATATATACCGTAGTAGATAAAATTTATTCTTTTTCAAAGACGAATTAATGGTATACAATAATCATTTCCAAAACAATAGGCCTATCTGGTATTGCAGCCCCCAATTAGAAGGCTTTCAGTAATGACCACCATATAGATAGTGCTTCGTTTGCCCGTCCGTCCGTTTTTCTACCCGTCCGCCAATTTGTCTAGCTGACTGCTCTAGATGTCAAAATACATTGATTTTATATGTTGAGAAGTTAAAATGTGTGTACTAATTAAGAAAATATGAAAGAAAAATATTAAGAAAAAAGGAGCCAAATTATTTTCAGTATAGATCTATTCTTCTTTTGATTCAATGTTTGCTATACGCACTTCAACGTCAATTACACAAAACGTGGGAACGACGTCGTATTGTTTGGCGGCGATGTTATAAAGTCATGAAAACAGATCATGAGCGTAAACTTTTGTTTCAGGAGAAATGTAGTGAGACGTCTTTTTTTAACATTTTATCTTTAAGAAATCTAAAATATTGAAACAAATGGATTTAATTATAGTAGCACAAATATACTCCCCGTCATAAGAAAGTAGCCACTTGTCTAATGCAAACGGTCGCCAATTTTAGGATTATTCATAAATGTACCGAAATAAATACAAGATATTGAAGCATGGCAAGTTAATCGAAAACAGTCGAATTACCCCATTAATTAGACCGTTTTCGATTTACTTGCCATGCTACAATTTTGAGACGATTCCAACACATCCAACGTCTACACGTGACGTCATTCTGACAAGACAACCATTATCGAAACGACTACCAGGCAAACGTTACAGATAGGCTAGATTGCTTCCTGAGTTGAGTTCTATCAGCAGTAGAGGCTGATTAACGGATTAGACCATCCGTTTCAGACGTCTTGCGATACCCATAGTCTTGCTACGATGTTATTGACAACATTACCTTCAGTGGGTTAGACAGCATCTATTGTTTTCTAAGGACAATTGCATTTTATTCATGTACCGTATGCAGTCAAGGTGTTAATTGAAAAGGAAATGCACACAGTTAACTTTTCCCGTTAGTATACTTTAGAATGCATGCCCGTAGAAAGCAATTCCATATGGGCCCTATCTGGGCCAGTGTCTAATATTTGGGGGGGGGGGGGGGCTAAATTAGATTTGCCATAAGTTTTAAATGTGAAATGATGAAAATTCGGCATTTTTGCCAACTATGGGGGGGGGGGGGCTCCAGAGTCCCCTGTTCGTACAGGCCTGGGATGTGTGAAACAGTGGATCCTCCTTAGAATAAATGGTGATAATGGTAATGACAAACATTACAGTATAGATCTGGAAACGTTCATTTAGGCTTTTGCGACCAACATGGATCCAGATCAGACTTTGCATGTGCACTGTCTGATCAAGATCCATCTTGTTCTCATTTAATAGCTTATTATCCACCTGTACCAAATTTAAGAAGGCATAACGAAAATCTTACCGGTGAAACTCCAAGGTAACGATAAAAATGATGATTATTATGATGATGATGATGATTATTATTATGTGATGATGATGATGATGATGATGATGATGATGATGATGATGATGATGATGATGATGATGTCATCTAATTGTCATCACCTGTCAGTAATTTATCTGAAAGGGGAGTTAGGCAGTACAAATTGATATATATTGAAACAAGTACCTGGTGCTCGAATTTAATGCCGGAAATCTATGGTTAGATGCTCAAATCAGTGCGATATTACCGAATAAATGTTTAAATGTGCCGTTAAGTCCAGTGCAATTGATTAATTTATCAAACATGTGGTCATAAAACACCGTAGCTGGAAAAGATAACATCGCAAACATGCTGTAACGTTGTCACGAAGAAACCGCACAATGATTTTCAATGACATGACACCAAAAACTGCCATTTACAGCCTTTATTTGTACATTTATATGTCTTTTTTGTTTACTTGCAATGTAAGTTGATAAACATAAACAGTGATATCGTACCATTTCGTTCGGGCGATTAAGATCAACCCACATGATCTCAATATGCGCTTTGTGCACTTGCAATCCGTTTATAACATTTGAAAATAATGATCGATAAAACTGATATTTTCGTGCGTATTATAAATCATATCTACATACCTTAGTAACTTCCATTTGAGTGCATCCTTTAAAAAAAGACGGAAAGAGAAGTAAAACAAAATACCACGTGTATTGTTTACAAAAATCCGGATGTGACATGAAGTATCTGTACCTTGTGTTCATGAAAAATGTTCCTCGCTTTGTCCGAGTTCACCACCAGTGATACGACAACGACGGAATACTCATTTGCTCGATTCTTTTTATAATAATAAATTCCATTTTAACAAGGTGTCTTGCTTGATATGCATCGTTCTGCCATTTCAAGCGTGTAATCTCGCAATCAATATGCCCTAAATTAACACACGACATAATTGTACACAACAAGCAGTCGTCACTTTTCTTCGAAAACCTCGTAACTGCATATTGTTTTAATCTGCAATTACTTGGTGATGACAATAGTTTAAAAAATCGTGTGATCAAATTTGCCGAAAATTCGAAAAACTGTGCGGCTGAGAGTGATTTCGGCATCAGTGGAAAGCTAGTGAGAGACTGGCGAAAAAACAAGACAAAGATCTGTGATTGTCCAAAATCGCAGAAATGGAGGGTTATTCGGATCAGTCCCTATGAGCCACAGGAAAATGATCTGAATGATTGGATTTTGGAGTTACGGGCAAGTGGCTATGTTGTAAGTAGGATCGGGATTCGCGTCAAGGCCCTTCAACTCGACAAGGACCAAAATACAAAATCCAGGGCGAGTTCAAAGCTTCTTCTGGGTAGTGTTGCAGGTTCATGAATATTTTAGTCAATACCGGGAAGACCAGAAAAAAAAACATTTTATTACACACCTGGCCAGCTTATCAATGGGAAAACCTACGGGACCACATCAAAGAAACGAGACTTAACTACTCGGCTGGTTCCGTGATGTTGACGATCCCGAAATACACCCAAACACACTTCCAATTTGTTACTAAAAATAGTAACACTTTTTAATGCCAGATCGAGGCTCTGACCCAATTGAGAGCAAAGCATCCAACGTGCAATGGAATTGAACGGAGGAAAGAAGAAGTTTGAGAGGAATCACACTCCGTTTTGTGACGATTCCTCTGTGAATCTCGACGGGATATCATTGACTGACTTCCAATTATGGTCTTTACTGGCTTTTAAGTCATTTTTGACCCTCCGAAAACGTAGTATCCACTGATCTTTTGAGGACCTTGCCGCCAGGTTCAACTGTCATTTTCATGTATTTAACCCCCTTTCCCCAACAAAAAAATGTACGAAACATGCCATTTTCAGTGTGAAGATGACAATCTCAGTACCGAAAGGCTTATGTAGATAGATAAGTCATTATGGTAGATCAATTTGATAATAAAAGCATTGCTCTTAAAGCCCATTTTCCAAACGACAAATTATTTAGACTTTTCAAGTTTGACAGCGGCTTTTAAAACCCTTTTCTAAACGGCACCTGATTCAAGTTGGAAGCTCTTGCAGACAACAGAATGGGCATCTTGAAAGTAGGATTTTGTACGTGCAAGGGCGGATCTAGAGGGGGAGGGGCGTTCGGGGTGTTCGCCCCGCCCCCTGGATTAAGCCGAAAATTGAATGTTGACTATATATAATCAAAGCGTCATAATTTAACATATTTAAGTCATCATTTGGGCGTGGACCTCCGCCTCCCTGGCAATTGGGCTTGGACCCCCCCCCCCCCGAAAAAATCCTGGATCCACCCTTGCGTGTGTACATAGAAGTATAGAAAACGTTGAAGCAAAAGGGGAACTGCTGATTAAAATTAGCCTATTTCATTAATTTGTCTCTTGAAATGATTTTCGGAACAATCTCTGTAGCACAGTTAAGGGCGAATCTAGAAGGGGGTTCGGACCTCGCCTTGAATTGGCCGAAAATCGAATTTTGACTATACAAAGTTAGTACAGTAGGCCTATACATGTATCGTTACACAATTCACAAATTTAAAGCCATCTTCCATCTTATGGGCTAGACCCCCCCCCCCCCCCCTTGAAAAATCCTGGATCCGCCCATGACAGTCAAAACATTAACATTTCTTGTTTGGTAAAGGTTTAAAACATTTTTCTTTTCATTTCTTTTTTAATTTAACACCTCTCAACAATATTTCAGCCATAAGTTTATTTATAATTGTCCACGCTCCGAGGCTGGGAATACATCCTGTGACCTGTCCATTATTGGCTCTAATCTAGAGCACAAACACATGCAAAATATTACCGCTCATACTTGGACAGTACTAAGGAGCTCAAATGCTTCTGCAAAATTGATTTTATCTGGTTTTCAAAAGCAGTAGCTCATCCTGAACTTGCATGGTGGTAACGGGCGATGGAGACAGGGTACGAATGATTACAAGCCAAAAAATCTCTTTTTTCAATCAAAGTTGCAAAAATATTTCTGTAACTCAAAACTCTAATGATTAACGTAAATGACTGTATAAAATATTCCTAGTACTAAGGCAGAATAATTGAAAAATGCTCGCGTGAAAATAACGACTCGCTCAATGAATTATATAGTAAAACGACCACGTGACCTTTTGTTTGCTCTCATGCATACACAGGTCACGGTTAAAAATTCAAAGTGTGTTTGGGTGTATATGCAAGATGTGCATATCCGACGATTACTTTAAACAAAGGGTTTTACGTCGCCGGATTTACGGAAATGAAATTGTTGATTTGCAGGGTTGAATCTCGCGACCGGTAGGCGATCATAGACGGCACAAAAGCAGCTTTGCAAGTCACGGGCATTTTGTATGATACGGTTCCCCCGAAAGATCGCAGCTAAAACCTTACCTTCGTTTCAGATCAGAATAAATATTTCAGCCCACACGTTTTGATTTTTGTGTATGTATGGATAATCGTTAGCCCCAAAGTGTAATTCATGGATATTTACATTCATGTTCAATTTTCGTCATTTTGTTTACCCCAAAACAGAAATATTTTTTAGACTGCTCCATTTTGAAAGCTGCTGCATGCATACGACATAACTTCTTAAAAAAGATTGAATTACATCATGGAAAGTATCTCGGGTGAACGGAGAAATGGCTAGTTATCGACAATTTCTTCTTTTCAATGTTTTCCAATCTTTTTGTTCCCATGATTGTCGTCGGAATCAAGTCTTGTTTGTGAAAGGATTTAAGAGAGAGGTTATATAGACGAACGTCGGCAAGTATTACTCTCCAAAGCCGATGTCTATTGATTAGATCATCAAAATACATTACTAATTACATATCATTTCATAAGAGGTAATGTACTGTACTTTGTTTTAAGAGAGTAACAAGTATAAGCACGAGTCATGTAGATCTACATCTGCAAGAAATTTTCTTTTCACTAAATACACTGAAATAGTCTACCCTTTGAATTTCGTTCTTCTTTTGAAAACTCTTTATGAAGTTAAACTGTCTCTTAAATCTATCCACTCTAAAATTTAAAAATGTAGAGGTCAACACTCTAATAAATATTCACTAAAATGTGACCGATTAAGGGAGAGACTCGGGGTAAAGCTTCTTTTCTGACGATTGCCCTTTAAGTTCTAGATCTTTAATGAAGCAATGCTTGTAAAATTTATAGGCCTACAGATTGGTTGAAAAAGAGAATTGTCCCCGCCCATTCATTGACTTACTAGTTGATTGACATGCTTCTCAGATGAATAAGCACGTGATACAGTCGGATCCATTTTGTTAAAAAAAAACCATATGACGTCTTGATGACGTAGCGTCTACTCAATCTGGGCTGGAATAGTGACTTCAAAAACACCGCCAACACCTGCTCAGTTATTTCGGAAACTGTTTCAAAATATGTTAGTTGGATTATTACCGGTGATTTTTTGGTTGGATAGTAGACTAACAGGTATCATTTTCTTCGTATCATCATGACATTATCGCTTGCCGACCAAAAACAAAATAACCTTCTAAACCTAGATGTATAATTTTCTACTTTACATCATAAAATCTGCATGAATTACCATTTAAATTAATTTGTCGAGCGTCCGTCGATTCAGTCGACGTTTCTGCGATTAAATTTCTTATCATTAATCACCGAATAATCAACGTGAAATAAAATAGTTTTTGTGAAGAGAGGGGAAGTTAATTCGTGAATAAACCATTATTGGAGGCTCAAATTATCGATTAATCACGACTTTAGGCTTGCCGCAATAAACAGTTCTAGAGATTATTCATTTCTGTGACTGTAAAATATTGCGTACCTAAATGATATCAATCTTGAGAAATATCACGGTCACCATTGCATACTAGAACGTATAAGTTCTTATTTCGAAATTGAAAAAAAAATGATGTAAAAAAGTGCATCATATTGAGTTATAATTTGAAACTGATTGATAAATGATTTGGAAAACTTGCATCAAAAGATGGTAGAATTTATAGTGTCACGAACGCCTTCCTGAGGGTTGAAAACGCTATTTCTCAAGAGCTCCCGGGTGGCTCTGGCCCCGTGGACCCCTGGCCAGGGCGTTTCCATAGACCCATCGGGGGCCCTGTGGTCCATGGCCCCCCAGCTGTAAAATTCAGTATTTTGAAAGTATCTAACTTTCACCCAGGGTCGATGTTTTAAATGAAATAGTTTGATTTTGAGGGGTTTTAGTTAAGTGAGGAATGCGTTATGAAGTATAGATCTATTTTATTCAATGAATTTCTGTGACATCTTCTGAAATTGGGAAATCTGAATAGAACAAAATGGGTAAATATTTCATTTAAAACATCGTTCTTACCCAGAATTTAGTTTAGTATCAATTCCAGTCAATTTACGGGACATGCAGCCAAAACATCACAACTACAGATTAAAGGGGGACCTGCTAGGCTGTCGAAAATGCAAATGGCACAAAATTACAAACCAGATAAAAACGTATGAAATTACAAACCTGAAGGGGTCCATTGTTAGCACTCATTGAGCTTTATCAAGTATAAAAATCCAAGTCAATGAATAACGTGCAGATCCGCATTTTATTGTCCTTGGTTTTTGTTTTTAAACGGTTACACATGCCCAACCTTCAAAAGGCAATTACGTCAGAGGTACGTCATCGGTGCTCAGCGAGATTCAACACACCGTACAACCGGCTGCGTCGTCAACGAAGACAGATTCGGCATCTGATGTCAGGTGCATGGTAGGTCAAATTAATTTACTTTTATGAATAAAGGAAATGATCTTTGGTATTCTATAGTTGATAAATACGTGTATAAATGTTCAGTGCTAACTGCTTCTACAAAATAAACCTTTCCACGCATCCCTCGCAAATAAGGTCACAGTCATCGACGCAGCCGGTTGTACAGTGTGTTAATACTGCTGGGGATGTGTCTCGTTGACCTTGACGTTGTCTCGTTTCGAAGTAAAAATAGAATCTGTAAACACGCTTGTAAAGGATTGATCTATAGCAAAGGAAAGATGGATATTCGCCGTGATTGAGGTTTTTATGCATTGCAAATTGTTTTTCCATGTACAAATATGAGTTCCCGAATAGTTCAGAAGCATAAAAACGTAGCATGGGCCCCTTTCAGAAATCTGTAGTTACGATGTTTTTACTCCCAATCACTAAACACCCCAAAATTACCTACAAATTGGACCAATCTAACATTTTGAAAATAGATCTAGCTTCCACTGCTTTTCATATGTAGCATTCATTTTAACGATATAATTATCTATGGATTTGCTGTAGCCTATGGTATTATGAATTTGTATATATAGATATGGATGAAAAATAAAGCTGTGTTTCTCTGTAAATATTCTATAACTTGTTTTGTCTTTCATTTTATTATTGTTTTTTTTTTTCAATTTGTTTCTAAAGAATGTGATCTAATCACGAGTTCGGTCATCGTTTATAAACTTTATCGTCATTTTGACAAAATATATTTTGCGTACTTAAAATGGAGATCTAGGTCTTGTTTACATTGCATAAAACTTCATAGGTAAGAATTGATACTCTGTCAATCATATTTTTGGGTTTTTGCCCTTTGTTGATTTTCATATTTAATTGTTTGTCAAGAGCATTACTAAAAATTATGCGAGGTAGATTCGTGCAACTTCATAGGTGGATGGTGTCATTATGTAGAAGTGTATTGTACAAAAATATAACTCTGCTGATAATGTTCGTGGAGTTATTGCCAATTTTCCCTTTTCATTCTTGATGTAAATTAATACTACAATTGCGCTACTTCAATTGTTAAAGGTTTACCCTTGTGGGGGCATACATACATTTCATTCAATACTTCAAAGCATTCTCTGATAGGATCATGAAAAGCAAATCTTGTTTTACAAATAATTCTGTTGTAGCGACTTTCAGGCCCTTCAGGGCTTTGATTAAAGTATGTCTTGATGCCAAGATTGGTTATTCTAATGAGTATAAATACTATTAGTTTTTAGCTCACCTGAGCACGATAGTGCTCATGGTGAGGTATTGTGATACCGCTGTGTCCGTCGTCCGTCGTCCGTCGTCAGTCGTCCGTCGTCCGTCGTGCGTCGTGCGTCAACCTTTGGCTTGTGTGCACTCTAGAGGCCACATTTTTTGCCCAATCAACCTGAAATTTGCTCAGAATGATTGTCTTGATGAAATCTCGGACAAGTTCGAAATTGGGTCATCTGGGGTCAAAAAGTAGGTCACGGGGTCAAATCTTAGAAAAACCTTGTGTGCACTCTAGAGGCCACATTTTTTGCCCAATCAACCTGAAAATTGATCAGAATGATTGTCTTGATCAAATCTCGGACAAGTTCGAAATTGGGTCATCTGGGGTCAAAAACTAGGTCACGGGGTCAAATCTTAGAAAAACCTTGTGTGCACTCTTGAGGCCACATTTTTTGCCCAATTAACCTGAAATTTGCTCAGAATGTTTGTCTTGATGTAATCTCGGACAAGTTTGAAATTGGGTCATCTGGGGTCAAAAACTAGGTCACGGGGTCAAATCTTAGAAAAACCTTGTGTGCACTCTAGAGGCCACATTTTTTGCCCAATCAACCTGAAATTAGCTCAGAATGATTGTCTTGATGAAATCTCAGACAAGTTTGAAATTGGGTCATCTGGGGTCAAAAAGTAGGTCACGGGGTCAAATCTTAGAAAAACCTTGTGTGCACTCTAGAGGCCACATTTTTTGCCCAATCAACCTGAAAATTGATCAGAATGATTGTCTTGATCAAATCTCGGACAAGTTCGAAATTGGGTCATCTGGGGTCAAAAAGTAGGTCACGGGGTCAAATCTTAGAAAAACCTTGTGTGCACTCTAGAGGCCACATTTTTTGCCCAATCAACCTGAAAATTGATCAGAATGATTGTCTTGATCAAATCTCGGACAAGTTCGAAATTGGGTCATCTGGGGTCAAAAACTAGGTCACGGGGTCAAATCTTAGAAAAACCTTGTGTGCACTCTAGAGGCCACATTTTTTGCCCAATCAACCTGAAATTAGCTCAGAATGTTTGTCTTGATGTAATCTCAGACAAGTTTGAAATTGGGTCATCTGGGGTCAAAAAGTAGGTCACGGGGTCAAATCTTAGAAAAACCTTGTGTGCACTCTAGAGGCCACATTTTTTGCCCAATCAACCTGAAATTAGCTCAGAATGATTGTCTTGATGAAATCTCAGACAAGTTTGAAATTGGGTCATCTGGGGTCAAAAAGTAGGTCACGGGGTCAAATCCTAGAGAAACCTTGTGTGCACTCTAGAGGCCACATTTTCAGCCCAATCAACCTGAAATATGCTCAGAATGATTGTCTTGATGAAATCTCGGACAAGTTTGAAATTGGGTCATCTGGGGTCAAAAACTAGGTCACTGGGTCAAATCTTAGAAAAACCTTGTGTGCACTCTAGAGGCCACATTTTTTGCCCAATCAACCTGAAAATTGATCAGAATGATTGTCTTGATGAAATCTCAGACAAGTTTGAAATTGGGTCATCTGGGGTCAAAAACTAGGTCACTGGGTCAAATCTTAGAAAAACCTTGTGTGCACTCTAGAGGCCACATTTTTTGCCCAATCAACCTGAAAATTGATCAGAATGATTGTCTTGATAAAATCTCGGACAAGTTTGAAATTGGGTCATCTGGGGTCAAAAACTAGGTCACAGGGTCAAATCTTAGAAAAACCTTGTGTGCACTCTAGAGGCCACATTTTTTGCCCAATCAATATGAAATTTGCTCAGAATGATTGTCTTGATCAAATCTTGGACAAGATTGAAATTGGGTCATCTGGGGTCAAAAACTAGGTCACAGGGTCAAATCTTAGGAAAACCTTGTGTGCACTCTAGAGGCCACACTTTTTGCCCAATCAACCTGAAATTTGCTCAGAATGATTGTCTTGATGAAATCTCGGACAAGTTAGAAATTGGGTCATCCGGGGTCAAAAACTAGGTCACGGGGTTAAATCTTAGAAATACCCTGTGTGCACTCTGGAGGCCACATTTTTTGCCCAATCAACCTGAAATTAGCTCAAAATGATTGACTTGATGAAATCTCGGACAAGTTTGAAATTGGGTCATCTGGGGTCAAAAAGTAGGTCACTGGGTCAAATCCTAGAGAAACCTTGTGTGCACTCTAGAGGCCACATTTTATGCCCAATCAACCTGAAATTTGCTCAGAATGATTGTCTTGATGAAATCTCGGACCAGTTTTAAATTGGGTCATCTGGGGTCAAAAACTAGGCCACTGGGTCAAATCTTAAAATAACCTTGTGTGCACTCTAGAGGCCACATTTTTTGCCCAATCAACCTGAAAATTGATCAGAATGATTGTCTTGATAAAATCTCGTACAAGTTTGAAATTGGGTCATCTGGGGTCAAAAACTAGGTCACAGGGTCAAATCTTAGAAAAACCTTGTGTGCACTCTAGAGGCCACATTTTTTGCCCAATCAACCTGAAATTTGCTCAGAATGATTGTCTTGATAAAATCTCGGACAAGTTTGAAATTGGGTCATCTGGGGTCAAAAACTAGGTCACAGGGTCAAATCTTAGAAAAACCTTGTGTGCACTCTAGAGGCCACATTTTTTGCCCAATCAACCTGAAATTAGCTCAAAATGATTGACTTGATGAAATCTCGGACAAGCCTGAAATGGGGTCATCTGGGGTCAAAAAATAGGTCACTAGGTCAAATCTTAGAGAAACCTTGTGTGCACTCTAGAGGCCACATTTTTTGCCCAATCAACCTGAAATTTGCTCAAAATGATTGTCTTGATGAAATCTCAGACAAGTTTGAAATTGGGTCATCTGGGGTCAAAAACTAGGTCACGGGGTCAAATCTTAGAAAAAACCTTTTGTGCACTCTAGAGGCCACATTTTTTGCCCAATCAACCTGAAAATTGATCAGAATGATTATCTTGATGAAATCTCGGACAAGTTTGAAATTGGGTCATCTGGCGTCAAAAACAAGGTCACAGGGTCAAATCTTAGAAAAACCTTGTGTGCACTCAAGAGGCCACATTTTTTGCCCAATCAACCTGAAATTTGCTCAGAATGATTGTCTTGATAAAATCTCGGACAAGTTTGAAATTGGGTCATCTGGGGTCAAAAACTAGGTCACAGGGTCAAATCTTTGTAAAACCTTGTGTGCACTCTAGAGGCCACATTTTTTGCCCAATCAACCTGAAATATGCTCATAATAATTGTCTTGATGAAATGTACAAAAAGTTTGAAATTGGGTCATCTGGGGTCAAAAACTAGGTCACTAGGTCAAATTTAAGAAAAACCTTGTGTGCACTCTAGAGGCCACATTTTATGCCCAATCAGCCTAGTCAGAATAATTATCTTGATAAAATCTCAGACAATTTCAAAATTTGGTCATCTGGGGTCCTAAACTAGGTCATGGGGTCCAGTCTTGGGGATTTTTTTTGCCCAATCAAGCTGAAAATTTGTCAGAATGATTATCTTATACAGGCCACAAATCTTAGTAAAATGTGATCATTTTGGAGGCTCAGACACACCATATACAGAAAGCTATTATGTCAGGCAGGCCTGTAGGAACAGGGGGGCTAGGGGGGCTAAACCCTTCCAAAGTTGGCCAAAAATACCAATTTTTCTTAATTTTACACTTAAAATTTTGGGGAAATCCCAATTAGCCCCCACCCCCCAATATTTAGGATAGAGTCTATAGCCCCCCATTATGAAATTGCTTCCTATGGGCCTGTCAGGTGAGCGCTTCAGGGCCAATGGCCCTCTTGTTTGAAGTTGTTGCCAATAAGCGAGAAACACGCATTTAAAGTTGAGACATAATCGATAAATTGCATATAAATCCGAACTGTTGTCCACAACAATTTGTTCAATTTTAACACAAAAATATAAATTTCTCGTAAACGGCGCAATATTTTGGCTTGAAATTTTCAAAATTTTCGTAAGGAAATATGCTCTTTCAGATAAAAATAAAAGTAAAATTTATGACAAAAAATTCTGAAATGTCACTTTAAGCTTTCTGGATTAGAGAACTGATGTCAGGTCTTGTTTGGAACAGGTTTCATGTTAATGCATTCCCACATGATGACTTTTTTAATGCGCCCACAAGAAATTGGCTTTTGAAAACATTGTAGAAAATGGAAAAAAAGTATATGATTACCCACAATGTTTTCTATCCAGATACGAGGGACGGTCGGAAAGTAGTTGGACTTTTCTTGCTGCTGTCTCTCCATTTGCAATTGTATAAACACATTATATATTGGTGGAATCTACATCCATTTGCCAATTATGTGGTCGGTTTATTTTCAAAGATAGTTGTATATATACAATATTCTGTCCACTTATATGTGATAGGTGTTTTATGTATCAAAGGCTATTTGTTAGAAGAACAGCAAGGGTAACCAAAACAAAAGAACATTCTAGTCATTTTAATCGTGAAAGAGTTAAGTTTTTGAACCGTATTATTACTTGAGATTAAATAAGGGTTCATAATTCCGAACTTGGTATAAAAATCAATCACAGCAGTCATGGAAACGAGCTGGTTCCCCACACCTGAAAAGATTAAGCTGTTACCTTCGGTTGGTAGTTATGTTTGTTGCTTTTGAAGATTCACAAGGATTGATAGTTACTCGTTTCATGTCAGGCTCGTAGGAACAGGGGGGGGGGGGGGCTAGGGGGGGCTAAGCCCCCCCAATGTTGGCCAAAAATGCCGAATTTTCTTAATTTTACACTGAAAATTTTGCGAAAATCCAAATTAGCCCCCCAAATATTTAGGAAAAAGGCTTTAGCCCCCCCAATATGAAATTGCTTCCTATGGGCCTGCATGTCAAATGGTAAACAACGTCATTGTCAAGTACAATTCTGAAGTAATTCAGAAAAATCTAAGAATAAATGCTGAAGTAAATGCGTCCCAGATTAGCAAAGAAAAATGTTTTCTACATTGACGATTACGCCCTCTCCCATACCACCGCAGCTACAGAGGAGATTATCAACTATTACACATGGCAATAGTTGTTTTTACCCTTCTAATAGCCCAGACCTCGCCCAACGTGACTTTTATTTGTGTCTAAAACTGAAAAAATACTTGCTGGGAAGAAATTTGAGACCAGGGCGCCTTTGATACCGGCTGTTACACTGTACCTAATACAGTGGGTCTACGTCATGGTTAATAGTGGGAATATCAAAGCTGCTACGCAGATGGCAAAAATGCATATACATTGAAGGACAATTTGTTCAAACAGTGTAAAAAGAATTTTGTTAAAAAGTTGAATGGTTTTAGAGAACTAGTCAAAAGTCCAACACGTTCAGACCGTCCCTCATACTTTTAGTAAATGTAAAAATTTATTTGCCCAAAATTGTTGACTGCAGTGAATGATTGTTTGTTGTTTTATTTTGTCAGGGAGTAGCAGTAGGAGATGTAAGAAGAGAGTTAACATTCTGTAGAAAGACGGGTATACCTGTACTGGGTATTATAGAAAATATGAGTGGCTATGCTTGTCCGTGTTGTGGGGTAGGTATCTATAAATATCTGTAGGATAACAGTAATAAATAAAGAGTAATGAATAATAAAGGGTGGTGATGGTGGTAAAGATAAATGAATCTTTTATTTCAAATCCAAACCCTATGTTGTGGGTACTCATTTGAAATTCTTTATGCAACAATTCCAATGAGTACTCACTATGTAGGTTTTGATCAACAAAAAATGAAATATTACATTTTGAAAAGCCAATACACCTTATCAGTTATCACATTATGTAAGTCTGGATTGGTACTGTGGTTCTTGTGAAAAATCAATCCCAAGTTACAAAACATTTTAAAAAGACTTAGAAACCTTGTGTGACTTGTTCAGCCATTAACCTATTCAGGGACACAGATCAGAAGGTGTTTAACTTTGAAAATTATCTTTACATCTTGCCTTATATTGTGGGTACTCATTCAAATTAACTGATTTAGATTATGGCATTTGGTTCAGAATTATAAAAAGCCCAAACAAATTCACACTATAATATCCTTCTCTGGCTCTTATAGCTGTTAATTCATTTATAGGTTTGAATCATCTTACAGTCCTAATCATCCGTTATGTTTAACTCACTTCTTTGGTTTCTGAATTATCTGCCATTTAAAGTGAAAATGCACCCTTTTTCAATGACTGCCGTTTTGGAAATACATGCACCATTCCATGAAGCTATTGTTTAAAAGAATAACCTTCTTTCAGGAGGTGACCAATATATTTTCTAAAGGGGGTGGAGAGGCCCTGGCAGCTCAAGCAAAAGTTCCATTCTTAGGTAGGTACATTTATATTTCCTCATTACTGTTTTAAACTGAAATATTTGAAGAACATGGGAGCCATTCAAGTCACCCTGGTGTCTACATTGGCCTTGTTATTTTTGAAAATTTCAATATCTTCACTCTAACAAAAGCTTTTGATTTGCTAATTTGCACGTACATGGTAGCCCTTAGTATGGAATGCTAGTCACAGTATTTGCTTCTTTCCCTGAAAATTTGTCTCTCTTATATCTCTCTAATCGTATTGTTAGTGGTAGAAACTGTTACAGGGGTGTTGATAATTTACATACATTTAGGACATTTCTGTTACTCAATGTTTTACAAAGCTTTAGATCTATCCCTATGATGATTAAAATCAGATATTGTTCGGGAAAGGGTTAACCCATTCCCTAAAGCTGATAAAGCCTTTTGAAAACACACATTGTTTTCTATCCAAAAAGACCATAAAAGTTATGATTTAATCTTATGAAATTGTCACCTGCTACATCTTTGAATTTGGACCAGTCTGACACTGTGTCGTCTGCTATATGGTAAATGTCACTCATAACCATGTTTATTTTCCAGGCTGTATTCCTATGGACACAATGTTAACAAAATCACTAGAAGAAGGCAAGGACTTTCAGCAAGCATATAAAGACTCCCCGACTTTAAGTTCTATAAATAAAGTGTTGGAACGGTTGATAGCTGTGGATAGGGACTTTTGATAGTGTTAAGCCCATTCCCAAACATCAAAGTTTTAAGTTTCTCAAAATCGTCAGCCGCTAGAGACGACAAAATGAGTGGGAATGAAGAAAGGAATTTGGGTACAATATAGCACAGAAAATATTGAGACAAAAGGAGAAAATGCTGATCATCAGCATTTTCTTCTTTTGGCTCAATGTTTTCCCAAGCATTTTTCTTCTAGGGATTCAAAACCAGGTTTTGTTTGGGAATGGGTTAAACAAGTTATAGTGCCATGCATTACCAAATAACAATCATTTAGGCTGGTCCAAAGTCATGGTGGATAATCATGTGATACAATAATTGCTAATTATCTTTCATAACTTTGTTAATACAGGACCGATTTGAATTCAGTTTGAAGCAGAGAATGTGGACAGACGTCACACATTAGATGGACGTGGTTCATTTTTGAAAAATCAGCTGATAAAAAGTTATTGAAGATCAACCAATATTTTGGTTGATCTTTAATAACTTTTTTATCTGTTGATTTTTCAAAAATTCACAAGCTCCAGCTTGTTCCTGTCATATTCGCATATTCTCTGCTTCAAACCGAATTCAAATTGATCAAGTATTAACAAAAATATTGAAGATTTCCTGAAATTCTGAGTCACCTGATTATACACCGTGAAAGTCAAAGAAGTTGCAGATGGTACATTAGTTGATCGATATCAAAAGAAGGAAATGTGTATGTAGTAGCAGAGAAAATATAGAGACAAAAGGATACATTGCTGGTTATCAGTATTTTGTTTTGCCTAAATTTTTTCCCAAGCTTTTTCTGTGAAATGCCTCAAGAAGCCCACTGTTTTGGAAAGGATTAATGAGATGGATTTATGCATAACTAGAGAGGAAATGACTGACTGGTCCATACAAACTCGGTCAAACAATATTTTTGAGTATGATCTTTGAGTATGAATACTGCTTGGTTTTCACAAATCTATGTGATAGAGAAAGCTTGATATGAAACTGAGGCAAGAGATAAAGATGCTGCTATCCAGCTTTTTCTTGTGTTCTTTCAATATTTTATTTTATCAGTTGAATCAAGATTACATGTCTAATTATAATTTCATTTTTCATCTGCAACTTTATTACCAGGTTAATTTGTCTACAATGTTCCACAATGTTTTCCAAAGCCCTATTTTTGTAGGGCATCAATTAGCCTCAGTGAATGGGTATGGGTTTAGACATAAGTACTGTAAGAACATGTATGATGAAAAGATCATACAAATTAGTCAAGCACATGTTGAATGTGTTTGTTCCCATGTGACAAGCATGATTTTAACCCTTTCCCAAACAACAATGTTTTGGACTGTTCCAACTTGAAATCTACTGCAGACACCAAATCTTAAGTTAATAAGTTTGTAGAATTGATGTACAATGTAGTGAAGAAAATATTGTGGCAAAAAAGAAAATGCTGATTCTTCTTTTGCCTCAATGTTTTCCCAAGCCTATTGTATAAAGGACATCAAAACCAGGTTTTGTTTGGGAAAAGAATAAGCTGTGTCGCCGTTTCGCCATACTTTTATATATTCTTATTTGATTAAAATGCATGAATATGTTACTTCTTGCTCGAGTTAATTATTTCTGCGACTCCAAAAATAAGTACTCGGCCAGTATCCATTCTGACAATTGGCAAGTCATTTGTCTCTTACCAATGGGTGCGAATCTTCTATGCGAGAGTAGCTGGAGGTTGGTTTTGACATTGTGGTGATACTGTTGATAGAAATACCAGGAACCCACAGTTGGGTGCCCCAGCCACCGCGGTATGACCATAGCAGTTGAAAATGGCCTTAAACCCCAATAATTCAGATCAGACCAAAAAGAACTATTTGTGCCAGGATCCAACGTTGATCCCGTTCAGTCTGATCAAGATGACCATGTCATACTTTAACCCTTTCCCGAACAGCAAAATTTTAGGGTTGTCCAAATCAAAAGCTGCTGCAGACGACAAAATCATTAAATACATGTTAATAGACATTGGAATAGTGTGTGATATAGCCAAGAAAATAGAGGCAAAAGGAGAAACTGCTGGTTATCAGCATTTTCTTCTTTTGTCTCAATGATTTCCCAAGCCTTTTTCATTGGGGACGTCAAAACAAGGTCTTGTTTGGGAAAGGGTTAAGAGAATAGCATTGATCCTCCTCTCAGGTCAAAACGGATCTGGATCCATGATGGTCTCAAATGCTATAAGGGTCCTTTTCCAGATATTGGGTCATTTGTGTCCTTTAGTTTTCAGTTTGTATATTCAGCAATCTGCATAATGTCGGTGCTATGACAAAATTGCGTAACTGAAATTTTGCTCGAAAACCATTTTTTTCAGGAGAGCCAAAAACGTTTTTAGAACTTTTTACCGCTTTAAAAAATGTGCCGACAAAATTGCGTAACTCAATAACTACATGAACAATTCAGTTTCTTTAAGGTAAAATAAGGTAATTGAACATAACTTACGGTTCATTTATTGGTCAAAGTAGAAGAAATACAGAGGAGAATGCCATTTCTCAGCCTTTTATTACTCTCGTGTAAATAATTTGTCTATGTACAACGCATTTTTGTCAGCTAAATCGAGTTACGCAATTTTGTCACATGGTAATTGAAATGGTTCTAATTAGGTGTAGAGAAACGCCGTTTTGACAGAATATGCCCTCCTACATACTTAGTAGAAAGCATTTATAAACGAAAATTGACAAAATTGCGTAACTAATTTGTTACGTAATTTTGTCATAGCACCGACGATAATGTATTTAGGATAAAATTGTATTGCCATGTGATTTTGTTCTGCCTGTTTTTCAATCTACATGACATGGAGATGTGCATGAAGCAATTTCTTAGATCTGCGATGCCAACACAGGGAGATAAATGACTTTGTTTTTTTTCTTGTCTGCTAATCTTGTGATCACAACTCCTCCCAAACTGCTTGACGGATTTTGATGAAAATTGACATGGACGATCTACATGACATGGAGATTTGCATGAAGCAATTTCTTAGCTCTGCGATGTCAACTAAGGGAGATAATTGACTTTTTGTCTGCATTTCTTGTGATCACAACTCCTCCCAAACTGCTTGACGGATTTTGATGAAAATTGACATGGATGATCTACATGACATGGAGATGTGCATGAAGCAATTTCTTAGATCTGCGATGCCAACACAGGGAGATAAATGACTTTGTTTTTTTTGTCTGCAAATCTTGTGATCACAACTCCTCCCAAACTGCTTGACAGATTTTGATGAAAATTGACATGGACGATCTACATAACATGGAGATGTGCATGAAGCAATTTCTTAGCTCCGCGATGTCAACTTAGGCCCTTTGTCATCCAAGGGAGATAGTTCTACTGTGAATTTATTTTCTCAAACAAGGGGCCGCGGTCTTAGCGCAGTTGGTAGCGCATCTGACCCTCATTCGAGAGGTCCCGGGTTCGATACCCGGCCGCGGCTAATACCCTTTCTGACAAAATTGTCACCCACCAATGGGTTTGAAATCGTTAACCTAAGTGGGCGAGCAGCTGGAGGCTCGGTAAGGGTGTTGTGGTAGTACTGGTTTGAGAAACAACAGGAATCCATGGGTAGGTGCTCCAGCCGCCGCGATATGACCCTGGTAGTTGAAAACGGCGTAAAACCCCAATAAACTCAAACAAGGCGCTGCGGGGGGTATTAGTCCGCTCTGTGAGTTCTAGTTCAAGCTTGTCCAAATTCAAAGATCTTGCAGATAACTTCAAGTAGATGAAATTTTAAAAGGCTGATGTAAACATTGAGGCAAAGAAGAAATGATTATCAGCATTTCTCCTTTTGCATCTATATTTTCTGAGCTATATTTTATTAATAGCCCATCTTTATCAACATTATCATTAATAAAATAAAATCTTGCCTTTATAATCATCCATCTTGTTGTCTGCAGCAGCTGTCAAAGTATGACAGTGTAAAAGTTTGGCTGTTTATACAGATAAAGTGACCCCAGAGGACCATCAAACTTATGGGTACACATCACATCAATTACTGCCTGTCAATGAGCCAGGATTTGAGGCGTGTTCTTAAGAGCAACATTTCTTGAGATGACTTAAGATGTTGTAGGATAAAGCGTTCTTTAGAACAAGATTTTTAAGATGCTCAGATGCAGGCGCCATTACCCTATTACTTCGTGCGGAACCCCTCAGTTATCTCTGTAGAAACAATATGAGAGCGAATTGACCGAGTTGTTCCCAATGCTCCATGGTGCCAGTACTGTATGGTACCATGGTAATGCTCAATACTTCATACAAATGATGTCATGATGACATCATTTGTATGAAATGTAGAGCATTTGGAACATCTCGGTCAGAATCTAGTTCTCAAAAACGCTTTAACTAAAACATCTTTAGAAATCTTAACAAATCTCACTCTAAAGAATGCGCCTCTGGTAAAAGAACCCAATGGCATTAACAACCTACATGGATCTAGATAAGCCTTTACACTCGACCAAGACCTATGAAGTTTTTTTCTTAATACCTTCTTCATAACCTTTGGCATCTGTAATAAAACAAACTGGATCAAGATCAGACTGCAATAAATTCCAAGCTGGTATAAAAGGTGAAAAGCTTTTTTTTCCAGATCAGCGCTCAAATGAAGTTGAGTAGAGTAACAGCTTGCAGATTCGTACAGCTTGCTGATTCGTACACTCGGCAGTTTCTGGCCTCTGTTGCATTGAATGTGCTAAGCAGAGCTGAATGGTTGCCCAATTAACTACTTTTGTATGTCCTTTGATCAATTTTGGTGCCAAAGATTGTGTGTTTGACACCTCGTGCGCGTTGCAGACAATTTTTGTCGTACTTACGAAGCTGAAATTTTACTAAATTGCAGTTATGTTTATTCAAAATAAGCTAGCCGAGTCGCTATAAAACCTAATCAGGGCAGTATAATGTCAGAAAATTATCCTATTTTATATTCCAACTGCTTATATTGATGTCATTTGCTCCAATGTTTACATTTGAATCGATCTTCTGACCGCTGTCATTCCGTCGACGAAAGAGTAATTCCCCTTTAGCTGGGACACTAGTTTGTTCATCCCAAGGTCTTTTCATACCCAACACACGAATCTTATATAAACACAATGTAGATATTAATTTTTTGGTTTAAAATGTAATTTTATATCATATTTTGATATTTAAAATTAGCCAACTGATCCATTCTGTTCTATTCTGTTCAGTCCATACCTGTCGTCTTCAAAACCTTGAAAGTAAATTATTTTTTCCACAAATCATGCTGAAATTTTGCATGTCGTGATAAAATTGGTTACTTTTTAGATAGATAGTGATTTTTCATCATTGCTCAGTGTAATTTTCACAAAAATGTGGTGTACGAATCTGCAAACTGTACCAAGTGAAATTTTATGACTTTTATGATGGTTGAATAATGATGGTTCCCTGACAAATCGTAAGTGCTGAAATCAAAAGTAGGTCAGTAAAAGAATCAAGAAAGGTGTATTATTTTGTCTGCAGAAAATGAAAAGAATATTTGCAAGTGTAAGAGTTATATAATTTAAAACCCTTCAAATATGTACGAATCTGCAAGCTGTCACTCTATATGCATTTGGTGATAAATAATTGAAAGAGAAGTTTTTCTTCAAAGTTATAATCTTTATTTTTAAATAAAATATTGTGATGTAAAAATATGATAATTATTAAAAAGATAACAAATAAAACAATATATCACAGTCAACATAATGCTACATTGAAAACAGAATCAATAAACCCATTTTCTTTGCCAATGCAACTTTGCTTACACCATTTTTCAAATTATCACTTTTTCCTGGGTATCCAATAGAGAAAACTGGAGAAAATAAACAGAGAAAAGAAGAAATGCTGATGAAAAGCTTTTTCTCTTTACCCTAAATATTTCCTATGCTATGAAATATAGATTATAAATTTCCAGTACCATTTATTTTGTAGTTTGCATCATCTAGAAAACTATTGTAAGTGTATATGAACTCACAATCGTTTTGCTATCTTGTCAATCGATGTCCCAGTGTCAGATTATGCACATACAAAGGTATAGTTATTTTCTCCATTTGTTAAAATCTTTTCCAACACCCTATCAATTAAGAACCAATTAGGGAACTAGTATAGGGATTCTGTCTAAACCAGTGGTTATTACACAAAGATTTAGACACTTTTATATAGGAGGTAAATAATTTTGGTGATGATAATAATGGAGACAAACATGGATCCAGATAAGCCTGTGGATATATGCAGGCTAATCCGTATCCATACTTTTCCCATAGCTTCTCAGTTCTGCAATTATGATATGCTTATAAATAATATGATTTGATCTAATTCCATGATGGTCTCCATGGCATTGTAGTCACTTTCCATATCCCATCTTAGGCATTTGTGAATCTAATAAGCCATCAATACCAGGGTCCAATGCTGTATATGTTCCAATTGTAATACATAAAGGTAAGGCCTGTAGTTCTATCCCATTCCCAAACATTGACTCTTTTTGACACCGTTGAAGAAAAATGCTTGGAAAAACATTGTGGAAAATGAAGAAATTGCTTGTCATAAGCAATTTCTTCTTTTCCCACAATGTTTTGTAACCAACAATGCAAAGAATTTTTAAAATTTCACCATTTTGAAATTTTCGTCTGTAACATCTTTCAAACTTGAATAATCCAA